>OY744525.1:1717500-1745000 GCA_963556195.1 Sepiola atlantica | reverse complement strand
ATTATTATTATCATTATTATTATTGATATTATTATTATCATTATTATTATTGATATTATTATTATCATTATTATTATTGATATTATTATGATATTATCATCATCATTATTATTTTTATTTTTTATAATTTTTAATTATGTTATTATTAATATTATTATCATTAACATTGAATATTGACACATTTCGCGACTGGATAACTTTGCCAGCCCCTTCAATTGCACGTATATGGACTGCTGTTTATAACTTGGAGTAATGTCTTTCCTGATTATGCTTCTCAATATGTATGACCTGGATGGACTGTATGGATTCAACAAAAAGTATGTTTTTGGGTTTATATGTTTGATGTTATGTATTTTTATGTATTTGTGTATATAATTTTATATATTTTCAAAGCTGTAGTAGTATAACTGCGGTAATGGTCCTCTGAAGAGAAGAATTATCTTTGAAAACTCATGAGCTAAGGACTTAAGGATACTTTGCTTGAACTTTGAATTCTAATAAAATTTGATTGACACCTTATTTTATTACTTCATTTTATATTATAATATTAATGCTCTATCCAGTATATTGAGCTTCAGTTTTTATCCGGATGCTTCACTAAGTATAAAATATTAGTTGACGCTTATATCTTTTGTTGGATTGCTTCGTATATATACATATATATATATATATATATATATATATATATATATATATATATATATATATATATATATATATATATATATATACAGGGTGGGCCAAAATAAGGGTCCTATCTTTAAATTTGAATAACTTGAATTTGAATAACTTCCACAAAATAAAAGTTAAACTCACCAAACTTTATGTGTGTGTAGACTGACCCTTCCGAGATTTTTTGAAATAAACAAAACAAATTTTAGCCGAAAAACACTTCTTAAAACTTACAAAAACTAAAGTATTGTTTTTTACACTGTTTTGAGTTTTTTAAGCAAAAATAATGTTTTCTAAATGAGGGTACGTTCCTTAGGGCTAATACGGCTCATGCTTGCTTCGGAAGGGGTCCTTTACTTATTCTAAAAAAAAAATCCAAAAAAAATCAATAAATAAAAAAGTTATGAATTTTTAAAAATAGGACCCTTATTTTTGCCCACCCTGTATATCAACCCACGGAATTACCTAAGTGTAACGACGTAGAATGTATAATGTCGAACGAGAGAGACACACCCACAAAGAGAGACGGACATACTGATAGAGAGATAAAGATAGAACGAGAGAACGACAGAAAGAGATATTAGATACAATGTGTCTGTGTTTTGTCGAAGCGTAACAGCTGACCCCATTCAAAATAGAAACCAGCAAACATGTCTAGCTTTTCAACTCATAAATTAAACGTTTTTTTATCTTCTGAAAAGGAAAGAAAAGTTTGTGAAAACGCCCTATTTTTTCAAAGACAATTTTTATTCAATACTTTCTGTTTTAACTCTATAAATTTGGGATTTATATTAAAAAATTGTGCGAATTAAACTTGAAATTAGGTATGATGTCTTGTTGTCAACGATTGTATAAATTTTATTTCAATAAAAGTATTCAACATTTATGATACAAAATGTTGAGAAAATAAGTGGAAAAAGCGGATAATTTGTGATTATCCGCTTTTTCCACTTAAACATCAGAATTTTTAGTTGAGTTGTTTTTTTATCTCATGCGGCTATTTTTTTTCCACTTATTATCTCAACATTTTCTCGGATTTAAATACACTTGTTTCCAATATATATATATATATATATATATATATATATATATATATATATATATATATATATATGTATCAAGGGAGGCGCGCCCTTAATAGACTTGAAGTATGGCCTGTGCTGGAAATCTCATTTCTTTGATCAATCATAACTCAAAAACCAATAAACCAAATTAGTTAAAACTTTATACAACATTTTTATTTGATAGTTTCTATAAGTGTGTAGAATTTCAGCATCATTAGTCAAGGCAACCCAGAGATCCAGAAAGTTAAGTCATGAAATCATGTTATCTGTGTGTACGTACGTACCTACACACAGATGTATGTGCCACCCGGTATCTCATCAACTATTTGATGGATTCAGCTGATTTTTGGCAGAAATAGAGGTTCTAGGGTCTAGTTGATGGCATTTTAATTTCAGTTTACCATATACCTTAGTTTTCCATAAAATTCCATAGCTTGCATTGTATCTTATTAAACGGCCCGGCATAAAAGGGGTGACAAATGCTTATCTAATAATAAATATTTAACGATTATTTAAATAACACACACACACACACACACACACACACACATATATATATATATATATATATATATATATATATATATATATGTGTGTGTGTGTGTGTGTGTGTGTGTGTGTGTGCGTTGTGTTGTATAGAAGTCAAATTAAAGAATGAACAGTCTGTATATAAAACAATTAATAATTTGGTAATTGTGTAGTATCTGTTATTTTGTCATAGGACCGAAAAGGGGTTACACATTCTTATTTAATGATAAATATTGAATTATTGTCTAAATACGTATACGTTCCATCCTTGCCGAATCATCAGTGTAGGGATAACTTTTCAAATCAGTCGCACGATTCGAACCCCAGAACAAGAGTCACCTTTAAGTCAATTTCGAGCAGCCCAACCATTGAGGCTAATTTCAACCGTTACGTGATGAGAAATAAATCCTATTAATGTCAAAAAACCAGGGAACCATAGTTAACCTTCATAACAGTGTTCAACAGAAAGGAACATACGCGTATAGCTTAGATTTATGGCTTGTATTATATCTCATTAAAGGGACCGGCCGAAAAGGGGTTACAAATGTTTATTTAATAATAAATATTTAACGATCATTTACATAAAACACACACACACACATATATACATATATGCATAATATATATATATATATATATATATATATATATATATATATATATATATATATATATATGTGTGTGTGTGTGTGTGTGTGTGTCTAGTATAGAACTCATGGGGTTGTTTTTGTAGTCTTGGTCTGCCAATATTGTGGTGTTATTGGAAATAATGCGCGGGAGTTTAGTTGCGGTTACCTATGTTGAAGATAGGACATGATCAAATGAAAGAATAAACAATCTATGCATACAATCGTCACTATTTTTTGATAACTTGTTAAGACAAGGAAACATAAAGAGTTCATAGAATGCTAAAATTCAAAGAGTCTAGAGTATTTCAATTGAAAAGTAGTTGTTTTGTCTCTAATCAGGAGAATTTGAGTAGACATGTTCATTTCGAATGACGTCGTGTGCGTTTATGCATTCGTTTATGCGTATGTAAATAGAATAGGCATTGCAGATGCGCGTGTATATTAACGTGCCTCTTTTGTTAGTGAGAAAGTGTGTGTATGAACTGTGTACAGGCGTTCGTTTCACATGGTGTATATGCTGCCGCTATGTTTAGTAGTTCGTGTGTGTTTCAATCGTGTGTGTCACAATCTTTTAGCGAATTAGTAATTTAAAGTGTAGTATCTGTTTACTCTTCGCTCATAAGAGGAGAAATCCTAATCAGGCGTACTCTATCTTTTTTAATTAGTTTTTAGTAAAACTAAGTAGGTTCGTATGATGTAAGAATGTGCAATTAAGAAATAAAAATAGTACGAATTGAATTTGTTTAATTAAATTACTTGAAGGCAATCTCCTATTATTTTGGGTTGTATTTTCATAATCTTTAATTGTGGGTCACGTATTAAAATGACTTCTAAAATACGAGCACATTAGTTCTTTCCTCGTCAAGCAGGGCCACTTAATGGCTTTTTATCTGACCTTGACGTGCCCACAAATGAAACCACTTATCTAACGTTTCCTGCGACAATCTACTGGGAGCGTCATATTACTAAACAATATATATATATATATATATATATATATATATATATATATATATATATATATATATATATAGTCATCCACATACAGACTGTTTCGCTGTTTCACAGCTCATCAAGCCGGGATCGAAACGCAACCGTCGAGCTGACAGTCGGCGATGCTAACCCCTACGCCATCATGCGACACTTACTGAATGTAAATGATATCTCAATGAAACGAAATGTAAACATTGCAAATGACCGGAGCTCGAATCAGTTTTACCTAATGAGCATTGCCTAAAAGCTAATGGCCGTTGACGATACCCTTACAAAATAAGCTCTACCCGGAGGGAGCTGTTTATAGTCATCCACATAGAGACTGTTTCGCTGTTTCACAGCTCATCAGTGCGGCTAGATACCTTTTTCTCGATCTGTTAACATTACTGTAACATATATGTTATATATATATATATATACATATATGTTATATATATATATATACATATTATATATATGTGTATATATATATATATATTTATATATATATATATATATATATATTTATAAGTAAAGTCAATGTGTTATATATATACTTATACATATTATATATATGTATATATATATATATATATTTATAAGTAAAGTCAATTTTTTCTACTGTTTACTATGACATAATTGCTTAATAACCAACGCCTTCATACGCTAATTTGTTCCGCCATCCAATTGCTCTGCGTGTTACAGTAACCTCTGTTTTTTTAAAGACCACAATATTTATTTGACTAATGAATAACACTGTTGCAATATATTACATTTTGTGTTAAACGTATTTTAGTGCGTTATACAAATATTTCTTTTTTACTTCATTGGGTTATTGTTGTGACCATGTTAGGGGCCGAAATAAAGACTCGGAAACACAGTGTTACAGGAACAAATATATATTATTGACGAAAACGAATATATATACATGAAGTGGTATTCTGGACTGCCAGTATAGAACTGTGGTGGAAGAAGTCAGTGAGTGTGAATGCTTCTCGCATTTATTATGGATGAACGAGTCCATTTGTTCTTCGTACAGGTACGGCACCATGACAGTTATACAAATATTGTTTGACTAGGAAATAACTCTGTCCTCATATATTACATTTGGAGTTAAACGTATTGTAATGGGTTATACAAATATTTCTTTGACTCGGAAATAACTCTGTACTCATATATTACATTCTGAGTTAAAAGTATATAGTGGGTTATACAATTATTTTATTTACAATATCAAATAAAGGAATATTGGATTGGATGTTAAATACCCGGACCGTTTAGTAAACAGCACGACAATTCTTTCACTATTCATGTCTTCATCCAGAATTTTACAAAAAATATTTTATAACTTTTCTTAAAAACTTTCTCTTTGCAAATTGCTTCAGACCAGAAGGATTTCTCTTTCTCTAACCGAACACCCAACAGATAACGTATAATTTCAGTACAAAGATTATGCATGTTTTATTAAGGGAAAAAAGGTCACAGTCCAGTTGTTCCTATTTACTTGTGTCCCCACGATGGCAAAGTTAGACACTGTAATATACCGGGGAAATCTAGTTCCCCCAAAAGCAGAAAAAAAGACACTTTGGATTGAAACAAGAATTTAAAAGATGCCTCAGTCTATAAGCACTTCTCTTTCATTGGTCAGAAACAGAAAATAGGAAGTGTATATTTCCGTGACTAAACTAGGAAATAACACAGTTGTCATATATTACATTTGGAGTTACTTATTATTAAAATATTTGTACAATTATTTGTTCCGCAAAAGTTGATACTTACATTTCTGGGATATTGAAATGTGAAAGGAATATGAAACTTTATTTAAGACTTTAAAATGTGTTCAGTGTTTTCTTAAATAAACTTGTGTTGTGAAAACACAAGACTCATGTTTTTAGACAAATATTTTTATTTAGACATATTTTAATTCACATTATTTTTATATAAGTCACTAACATACCGTACTTGTTTTCATTAAGCCCGATACAATGAAACATACCGTCATCTAGGAAGTAAGCCAATAACACTCGCATATTTACTCATTTCAAAAGTGTTTTTCTTCAGATAACATACGTAATACTAAATTGATTTTAACCGACAGCACATTTTATGCCTGCCACTGCCCGTCTATACCTCTTCTCTCGAGGAGAAATCTGTTTATACTGAGAAAACATGTTTAAATATCACAATGTATATATATATATATATATATATATATATATATATATATATATATATATATATATATATATATATATATATATATATATAATGAATGATTTATATATGTATACATATGTTGGAATTGTTTAAGAAATCAAAAAAATAAATGACAAGAACAAATTAGCTAGTATAACTATAAAATTAGAAAATTAAAATAGACCGAAAAGAAAAAGATATTGAAAAATCAGCAAATATTGAAATCAAGGGTACATTTACACACAAGGTCAATTGTGACTGGTGGGAAAATCACCCCCAAAAAAGGCACTCCTGATTGGCACATAAATTTAAATTTTATAATAATACAAAAAAATTGTTTTTGATTTTACAAGAACTTTAACCGCGGAAACTGTTTTCTACTTTACCGTACAATAAAAAAAATACTACAGACTGGGGATAATATTTTACGGATAAAGGCTTGCATGTGTGGCATTCGATTTTCCCTGGTGATAAAACATATTCTTATTGCATAAGACATCATTCAAAGAGTTCCGGGCATGACATATAGATGGCGCCACAATAAAAAAAAAAGGTCAAGGAAAAATCGTTTTACTAAAATTGCTAATTTGGCAAAAGTTAATTATCCAAATAGCCGCTCCTTTTACATATCTCAATCTATTTATTGAGGTTTGCTCTTTTTAAAGTGAGGATAGGTTTTTTTAATGTTCCGACGGCAAACACACACACACACACACACACATATATATATATATATATATATATATATATATATATATATATATATATAAGGTTAATACAACAAAATATATAAAAGGCAACTAATAATTAGAGAACATCCGGAGCTTAATATACTGGGTAGAGCATAAATAGCACTAGATGAAGTGAAAGAATAAAATAAGGTGCGAATCAAATTTTATTACAATTCAAAGTTCAAGCAAAGTATTTTAAAGTCCTTAACTAATGAGTTTTCAAAGAAAACATCGAATATATCGGCCCGAAACCAACTTTTTTGTTAAACTTATACAGTTCATCCAAGTCATAAGTTTGAAACAGCTTTAAGAAAGATATCAAAGTGGTTGATTAAAAAACAATCCAGGTGGTGAATGGTAGTCCAAAAACGAAATAGTTATCCAGGCTGGAAATTTATTTACTATCGATGCAGTAGATGATAGTGAAAAGTGTATTCAAGGTGTGTGCAAATTAATAAAACGATATAAAAAAAAATCATATAAAAAGTTCAGAAAACTCACTTGGTGTTGAATATAATAATGTCCAATTAAGGGTTCTTATTAGTTGATAGGAGTTGTGCAAACCATAACTTCCTGGTTAGATACAGGCGCCGCTAAGGTCAATTCGAATAAAGTTAAACTGCCCGTCAATTAATTTCCATACACCTTGGATGAACTGTATAAGTTTTAAAAAATAGTGTGTTTTGAGCCGATATATTTGATGTTTTATATACTTTTATGTATTTTATATATTTTCAAAGTTTTATTTTATTACCTGCAGTAATGTCATTGCGGTAATGGTCCTCTGAGGAGAAGTTTTTCTTTGAAAACTCATGAGTTAAGGACTTTAAAATACTTTGCTTGAACTTTGAATTATAATAAAATTTGATTCGCACCTTATTTTATTCTTTCACTTAATCTAGTGCTATACACACACACACACACACACACATATATATATATATATATATATATATATATATATATATATATATATATATATATATTATATATATTGAAATAAAAAATAAATGACAAGAACAAATTAGCTTGTATACCTATAAAATAAAAAATAAAAAATAAACCGAAAAGAAAAAGATATTATAAAATCAGCAAATATTGAAATCAAGGGTACATTTACATACAAGGTCAATTTTGTATGTGGGGAAAATCCATCTCCCCAAAAAGAGGCACTCCTGATTGGGGCAAAACTTAACATTTTATAATAATACAATAAAATGCTTTTGATTGGTTAATTTATGTCCCGGTGTGATTCGTAGCGGACATAAAATGTGCCACCCGGCTTTTACTCCAATACGCTCAACATGTCATATCCCCTTTTCGAACAAACGTATCCATCAACTAATCTACATGTGTGCCACCTTTTTACTATCTGTTGTGGACCTTGGTAAAGCTGAATGAATGACACAGGAACACATGGTTTAAATGAACAAAGGTATATATTATATAATAGAAAGAAAGAGATACAAGGAGATGTTGCTCTCAACCGCCATTGCTGGTTTGCCTGGGAAGAAGAGAACAAGTGTCACGTGCTTCCCGTATTTATAAGGTGGACGAGTCCATTAGTTCTTTGTAGGTAGGTACGGCACCATAACACCCCCTTCCAAGCCTTACCTCCTCAGGAGTCTTAATAACGTTTCCTTTTCGGATCTATCTCTAGGTAGTCCGGAGCCATTCGTTTTCTTTTTGGTTGTCGTTTACGTGTGACTACCTGGGGTGCTGGTAAGTTGAAGGTGTCATATATCACGTCCATCAAATCTTCTCCTTGTGGGGCGCTGTCAGTGTCATCTGACAGTCTTTTTCTGATCTGATTTAGATGTCTCTTATGCGAGAACCGTGGTCCTTTTATGATATAGACCATCGATCCGATCCTCTTTTCAATTGTACCGGGTTCCCAGAACGATGCATTGTTTTTGAACATCTTAAAATATACCCTATCTCCTGGGTTGTATTTTTTCTTCGGTACCGTAGAGATTCGGTCATCATTATTATGTTTAGGTAATAATTTATCAAACACGGACTTCACATTCCGCGCAAACATCATCTCTGCGGGGGATAATGATGATGCTATGTTCATGTTTTTTGTAATTCTATATACCTGTAAGAATTGTTGTAAAGCCTTCTCCTTAGGAGTATCACCGGCCTTTTTTAATGCTCTTTTTAATGTGTCTACGAAGCGTTCCGCCTGGCCGTTTGACCTAGGATGATACGGGGGCGTCGTTATATGTCTGATTTGAAACGTCGCGCAGAACTCCTCAAAATCTGATGACGTGAACTGCGTCCCATTATCACTCACCAAACAATCCACTACCCCAAAACGGGCAAATAGTTCATGTAGGAATCTTATCGTAACCTCTGACGTGGGACTCTTGCAACGTAGTACCTCGGGCCACTTTGAAAAACTGTCGACTACGATTAAGTAGTAAAATCCTTCCAATGGTCCCGCGAAATCCACGTGAATTCTTTCCCACGGACGGTCGGTCTTTGGCCATGGGCTATGCTTTATATGCGGTGCTTTTGCCGCTAAGGCACAGCCTTTACAAAGCTTTACTGCTTTTTCAATGTCATTGTCCATACCTGGCCAGTACACAAAACTCCTCATTAACCCCTTCATCCTGGTTATCCCTGGATGGCCAACATGAAATTCTTTCAGAATTTGCTTTCGTAGTTTTTCTGGGATGACCACCCTTTCGTTATGCATGAGTACGTCATCACAGAGTAAGAAACTCTTTGCCGCATGTAAATCCTTATCTACCAATTTCATTTTTGTTCTGGTGATAAATTCATCCTCTTGAGCTTCTATTTTTATCTCGTATAGTGTCACCGGGAGCTCTCTCACTGCGTTGCACAAAATCTCTTTAAAATCTCCTTCTGTTTGAAGAGACGCAATCACTGTGTCTTCTAGAGTCTCTCTCTGTTTTGGCACTAATCTCGACAATCCATCTGCATGATAGATTTTATTTGAATGCAAATGTTGCATTTTAAAGTTGTAGTTTAATAAGATAGTTCCCCATCTTTGTAGTCTATTAGCTGTATATACAGGTAGGCCTTTTTTAGATCCATAAATTGTAATTAGCGGCTTATGGTCTGTCTGTAAGGTAAATTGTCTACCATGTATGTATCGGTGAAACTTTGTTACTGCAAATATTATTGCTAGGGCTTCTTTCTCGATTTGAGAATACTGTTTTTCCGCTGGGAGCAAGGTCCTTGATGCATGTGCAATGGGTTTATGGGTTCCATCAGGCATTTTGTGTACGATACATGCTCCTAAACCATATGAACTAGCATCGCTAGCTACGATTATGTCCAATTCTGGATTGTAATGTGTTAGAAATAACTCTGACGTAAGTCTTTCTATGATTTTATTAAATGCATCCTGACATTCAGGTGTCCATACCCAGGCTTTACCTTTTTTTAATAGCTCATTTAATGGAGCACGCAAATTATGCATTTCTGGGATAAAAGCCTGGTAGTAATTTGCTAGGCCCAGAAAACTCTGTAATGTCATGACGTTTTCTGGCGCCGGCATGTTTTTTATTGCGGTAGCCCTTTCTGGGTCTGGTCTTCTGCCGTCCTTGTCGATCACATGACCCAGATATTTTATTTCCTCCAGGAAAAAATCACATTTTTCTTCTTTTACTTTGAACCCATAATCTTGGATTCTCGCAAACACTTGATTTACATGTTTTTGGTGTTGTTCGATATCTTTGCTGTTGATCAAGATGTCATCGAGATACGCTATTGCGAAATCGAGTCCGCCCAGCATTGTGTCCATTACTTGTTGGAAAATGGCTGGCGCGACCTTAACTCCGAACGCTAATCTTTCGAATTTATATAAACCACGATGTGTGTTTATACATAACAGCTTAGAACAATCTTTATCCACCGGTAGTTGTAGGTATGCCTCACTTAGGTCTATTTTTGAAAAAAATCTTCCTCCATTTAAGCTTGTAAACACTTCTTCCGGGGTATGGAGTGGGTAGTGATAGTCCGCGAGGGCAGTATTCAGTCCTGTTGAAAAATCTGCACATACACGAATCTCATTAGATTTTTTCTTTACATAAACCGTGGGTGCTGCCCACTGGCTGTGTTGTACTTTTGATAAAATACCCATCTTTACCAGTCGGTCTAATTCAGCGTTTATTTTTTCAATCGAGGCGAAGGGTACTTTCCTTTCTTTCCTAAATACCGGCAGTACATTTTCTTTTAGACGGAATTTTGCAGTCATTTTAGTGCAGTATCCAAGACCGCCAGAAAAAACCTCTGGAAACGAGTTTTTTAATTCTCGTTGTAGTTTTTCCGATTCTGTTGCGCGACTATTTATTTTTTTACAAAATGTATTTATCGGCAACTTCCATAAATCAAATGCCTGCATAAAATCTGAACCAAAAAGATTATTCGAATCCTTCAGTACCAGTAGTTTGAGTTTTTTAGTATTTCCCATTAGGGACACATTTGTGATTAATTCTCCTTCAAATGTAATTCTTTCACCAGTAACTGTGCTTGCCAGCCTGTTTGTTCTTGATAGAGTAGGTTTATTTAATCTCCTCCATGTATGTAAATTTATAATGGAAACGTCTGAACCAGAATCCAATTGCAATTTTATATTTTTATCCAGGATTTTCACCTGTACATATTTTCTTATGTTCCCGCAAGTTTCCTTCTTTGTCTTAGTGGCTTGAATCCGCATTTTATTTCCTCTGCCCGTTCTGCAGTGCGAACTTTTATGTCCAACTTTTTTGCATTTCATACAGGTTTTAAAACGGAATGGGCACTCATTGTACCAATGTGGATTACCACAGCGTGAACAAGGGCTTGGTGGCAATTTATTTATTTTTTTACTGGTTTGGTTTGTCTTTGTTACATCAAAATTATTATTTCTTATTTTTCTATAAGGTTGAGCTTTTGTTTTTTGATGTACCTTTTTTATGTGCGCAATGCCGGACAATTCAATGTCTTTTGAGTCCTGTTTTACATTTACAAATCTTTGACAGTCCTCAGCCAACTTTTGCAGCGTAAGGCTTGGTTCATTCTCTAATTTATTTAGAACTCTACGCCTTATCTCCGTGTCATTTCCTGAGATTAAACCTTGTACAAAAATTAGACACTTGAAATTATCTGCACTTAATTCAGCTAGTCTAAAATCGTCACAATGCTTGTTCACTATCGATGCAAAAGTAGCGTAATCTTCCTCATCTTTCTTTACCAGGTTCATGCACTTCCATCGTTTGTGGAATAGTGTAGTTCTTGGACTAAACAGTTCTGTCAATAAACCAACCGCTTCTATGAAAGTTAGCTCGCTGGTTTTCCGAGGCAAAATGAAATCCACGAATTTGGTATGTTCTGTGGTATTTAGTTTTCTAAGAAGGAGGCGTAGCTTCTTCGCATCACTCCAACCACCGCAGTCAATTTTATATAGGTCTTCATATCTTCGGAAATATTCTTCAAATGTATTATTTTCCGTGTATGAGTAATTATCAATACTGTTCCAAATTTCGTTCTGCGAATACGTGTCGTCTTTTTCATTTTGTTGGTCACTGCGCGATATTGTTTGTATCAGAAATTCCAATCTTTCATCATACTCTTTTTTGTGTAATAAAATATTTTGGTTCTGTTGTAATAAAAGCTTTTGAAATCTTTCCTCAGTTTGTTGTTGCTGGGAGATTTGGAATTTCGTTAGTTCGGCGATTATAGACTTAATATCTTCCATATTCAACCATTTAGTTTCTGATTTTATTTAGAAAATTAATATTTTCTTATTATCTTATGATTTTATAAGAGTTCTTTTCTTTAAATTAGCGTTTGCTAGGCGCCGTTTTAATTATGAAAAGATTATGAAACTTTTCCTTTTCTCTATATACGTGTATATTCACTTATTTTTTTTTTATTTTTTTTTTTTGAAAATTAATATTTTCTCGTTATTTAATGAATTTATAAGTTCTTTTCTTTAAATTAGCGTTTGTAAGACGCCCTTTTAGTTATGAAAAGATTATGTAATGTTCTTTTCTTATACACGTTTTTAATTTTAACGAAGAGAAAAAAAATCTGTTTCACAATTAATTCTTTCTGCATTTTAAAATATTTCAGTACAAGTCGGAAAAAAAAGAAGAGAGAGAAAATAAAACTGACCTTTTTTTTTTATCGTGCGTCTTTTTTTTTTATAGAGTAACGCACGTGTGTTCATTTCATGTTTTTGTTTCATATCTGTTCTTAAAATGAAGCACGTGGTGTCGGTTTCATTTTTTTTGTGTGTGTGTGTTCGTCAAAAAAAAACTCGCTGTGACGTTCGCCTAAAAAAAAACAACACTCGCTTCCTTCCTGTTCGGTATTTCTTTTGTTTTGTTTTTTTAGTTTTCCAACCCAGAGAAAAAAAACGCGCATTCAATTTCAGTTGTTTTTTTTGTTTTTTTTTGTTTTTTTTTTAACTAGTTTTCCCAACTAGAGGAACGCGCACCCAATTTCAAGCTGTTTTTTTTTTTCGATAAGCAGTTTTAAAACTTAGAGCATATGTCTATTTCAGTTTTCTTTTTCTTAAAAGAAAACAATTTTCTCGCACTTAAGAATTCAACGTGTTTTTTTTTGTTTTTTCAGTTGAGTTCTCTTTTCTTCTCTCGACCGTACGGCAAAAACCTTTGTTTTTTTTCTGTTTTTTTGTTTTGTTTTTTTGCGTGCGGTTTCCTGCATTAACTTTGTGAGTGCATTTTCACGTGGTATTTTCAGTTTTTTGACCCAAGAGTTCGAATTGCCTCGTCGCCATTTGTTGTGGACCTGGGTAAAGCTGAATGAATGACACAGGAACACATGGTTTAAATGAACAAAGGTATATATTATATAATAGAAAGAAAGAGATACAAGGAGATGTTGCTCTCAACCGCCATTGCTGGTTTGCCTGGGAAGAAGAGAACAAGTGTCACGTGCTTCCCGTATTTATAAGGTGGACGAGTCCATTAGTTCTTTGTAGGTAGGTACGGCACCATAACACTATCACATCCATCGTAGTGCGAGAGAGGGTTTTTTTTACAAAATATTTAACCGCGGAAACTATTTTCTACTTTACCGTACAATAAAAAAATAGTGTAGTGTTTTTTAATTCTCGAATTTAGTTTTATTTTCTGCTTTAAATATAATTTATGGAGGGAGAACTTTTTCTTTTTCTTATGCAGTGAAAAAACTAAAAAAAATTATGTTGGGGGAGGCTCATAGATAAATGAGCAGGATGTGAGTGCTCATTTTACGTTAAATTTAAATGTGAAAGTGATCCCCACTCCCAAACTTAAAAGGATCTTTTAATTCGTTTTCTGATGATGTTTTTTAGGCTGCTTACATCGAATCGCAAAAAATGGTTTTGATCATCAAAAAATACCGTTACTTTTTCTTTTTGTGGTTGATTAATTCCTGTCCTTTTTTTTTACATTGTTCACCCCAAACAAGGCAGGCCGCCAGTGTAGACGTAAGGGGCTACTGAGAAAAAATAAAAAGGGAGAAAGTTTCTTTTTTTGGGGGGGGTGGTTGAACCATAATTGGGATCTGCGCAGCGATATGTCTGTTTACATTACTTTTAAATTTCTGACTGTCAGTACTGTCGGGGAAACGGGCCAGGGAGGGAGTTCCAGAGCCTAGCAGAACTAGGAAAGAAGCTATTTGAGTAGAAGGCTCTCCGGCATATGGAGACGTCCACAGTGAATAAATGGGATTTATTTTATTGTCCAGTTGGTCTAGTGAACTTACGTCGAGGACGCACCAGAGTAGCCAATTCATCGGAGCATAATCCATTGAAGTATTTGTAAAACAAGCACAAGGATGCTACATTGCGGCGATGGGACAGGGACTGGAGCTTTGTTGACAGTGAGGGACATATTAGGTTTGCGACTCTTTTTTGGACCTTGTCAAGGAGGGAGTGAGTAGTAGATGATGCACCAGCCCAGATGTGGCAACAATACTCCATGCATGGGCAGACGGTGGCTCTGAAATACAGGATAAGGTGTGAGGAGTTTACTAGCACGGTAGAGGAAGCCAACCTTCTTTGCGGCAGCCTTGGCAATGACTTCAATGTTCATGTTACCTGTGAAGGTTAGGCCGAGGAGTTTGAATGATGTACTCTCAGGTAGGGTGTTATTTTCCATGCCAATCGGTGGTTGGAGATGTTTCTTGTAGTTATTGAAAAAAAGGAGCTTTGTTTTTGCGGCATTAAAAGTTACCAACCATTTATGACCCAAATCTACTACAGCCTGGAAGTCGTTTTCTAAGGATTCATCCATTGCTCGGATATGAACGCGTCTGCTTTGACAACATGGCGAGAGTAAAGCGTGGTGTCGTCAGCAAATAAACCAATCTCAGACTATTAAGCTAGGAATTATTTGTGTACACTTTCGAAGGGAAAAAGGCAAATGGCTGGTGCAAAAGTGCAGATGTAGCTACAGTACACCGTGCACGGGCGAATCGTGGCTTTAGAGACATACAGGATACTGGCAGATGTAAAGTTTTCTAGCCTGGTAAAGAGAGCCTACTTCTTCGCTGTAGACTTGGCAATATCTTCAGTGTACTTATACCAATTCCTGTTGGCTGAGAATGTTATTCTGATATTTCGAATGTTCTACTCGCTCGAGAAAGCTGCTATCGGCCATGTCAATCGGTAGTAAGAAAGGTTTCTAATAGTTGCTGACGGAATGGCACTTTTTCTTGTTAGATGTGACAATTCATTTTGGCTACTACAGACTGGGTATAATATTTTACAGAATGTGAGTTCCGGGCATGACATATAGATGGCGCCACAATAAGAAAAAGGTGAAGAAAAAATCGTTTTACAAAAATTGCTAATTTGGCAAAAGTCAATTATCCAAATAGCCGCTCCTTTTAAATATCTCAATCTATTTATTGAGGTTGCTCTTTTTAAAGTGAGGATAGGTTTTTTTAGGTTCCGGGGCACACACACATATACACACACACACACATACACCCCCCCACACATATATATATATATATATATATATATATATATATATATAACATACATTTCAGATTCTACTTTCATATGTATATATATATTACTTTCATTTGCTCTTATGATATATATTCTATTAATTAATTGCTTTTAAGAAAATATGTACTCTTTTAAAATCAATTGAACTTCTTACGGGATTATGTCATTTAAATTGTATAAATACATTCTTTGTTAATTTATTACTATTTTAAGTAGAGTAGCCCATAGAGTAAATGTGGTATATTGGTGACTGCTGAAAGGAAAGCGATGGGCAACTTGTGAAAGAGAGAACAGACAGAATGGTTCACAATGCGTCTACTTAAGAGTGTGGCAGTTTGCTACATACCGGCTCACAGCCGCCATATTGTTTAAACATCAATGACTTCTTAACTGCCCGCGTATTTGTTCAAACAATCTACTTCCTCCCTGGCAACCACACACACGTTGCTCTAACCTGCACCCAAGATTTCTCTCTGGGTATGCAATAGACATCTTCCCGGGCCTTTGGCCCCGGGTTCGACTTCGACAAGACGAAAACGATCCAAAATGGCTACTACCTCATACTCGTGGACTTTATAACAAACACACGTAACTGCTCACACATGAACTAACTTTCACACCTATGCACAGACACTTATTCTTCATACTTACATACACACACATGACCCCTCTATACTCCCCATATTTTGAGGGCCTTTTGCCTAATTTGCTAAAATTGTATCGGTATTCATTTAGCAAATACATCATTCAGAGTGTAATATATATTCGATCCTTGGTCATAGGAGGAGAAAACCTTCACGACTGGTGCGAATGTTCAGTTTGTCCCAACCATAATGGTCAACATTTAAGAGCTAGACTATCTCTACATTAAAAATAACCTTGTCTTTTATGTTGGCTTCGTGGGGATGAAAGTAAATAAGGATTTTAATAAATCTTATACGAATATATATTTTCGTCCCAAACCATAGTGACCCTAATGAATTCAAACGGTTTTAATAGGGAAGACTATAGAGTGAATGTGGTATTTTGGTGATTGCTGAAGTGAAACTGATGAACAAATGGTGAAAGAGGGAAAGGACACTGCTTCAACAACTGAGTCAGAATTCATCTAATTGAAAGTAGGATAGGCGATCATGACCACCAACATCCTCTACTCTCAACATTTTTGAAACCATTGTTTCTAATTTGTTAAAATGTTCTCACAATCTGTTAGCAAATTAGTAATTTAAGGTGTAGTATCTGTTTTCTCCTCGCTTCTAAGAGGGAAAATCCTAATCAGTGGTGCTCTATCTTTTTTAATTAGTTTTTAATAAAACTAAGTAGGATCGTATGATGTAAGAATGTGAAATAAAAAAATAACAATATTACGAATTGAATTTGTTTAATTAAATTACTTGAAGTCAATCTCCTATTATTTTGGGCTATATTTTCATAATCTTTATACAAATTGTGGTCTACGTATTAAAATGATTTCTTGTTACATTGACTGGTTATTGACATAACTTTAATGTCGCATGTCGTCGTAGATTTACTTTCGCTGTTGCCTCAAATGGGGCGATATGTAGTAGCTTGATTCCGCGAATTTCAGCTGCCCGGGAACTATTCGTACTGCCTAGTCGTACTTCGTTTTGCTGTCGTCGTGCGTCGCGACTACTCGCACTACCTTGTTGTCTGCAGCCCGTCGCCGTCATGTCGCTGCCATGTGAACTACTATTCGCTTTCTTCGTGTTCGGGCTGCCATCGTCTCTTCACACCGGCGGTTTCTTTGTGGGCTGAAATCAATCTTTCCGTTTTAAATAAAGCACAACAATCTTTTACTGTTTAAATCTGAGCCTTTTATTAACTATTTAATTCCGACAATTGAGGAGTTCGTTGGTAATTTGAGAGAAAGGCCACACTAATTAAATCTACTAAGTTAATTTCGTAATTGCTTACCGATAGAGGAATATGAAAGATTCTACTAAGGCTCTTATATTTTGGGATTTTTAATCCCTTCTTGTTACAGCTACATGATTGTGACTTGATATTGTCCTCGTCGCTTCCAAGTGAGAACTGATTAAAATCTCAATCCAGTTCTCCCACGGCCAGGGACCTTCACAACAACAAACCTCGTGATCACGCAGGTGTGATCTCAACTCCCGACCCCTATGAATTAGATGATATATATTTAATTTTTATATTTTTATATTTTTATAGCTGATATATATTTTATATTTTTATATTTTTGTATTTTTATAGCTGATATATATTTTATATTTTTATATTTTTATATTTGTTGTAGACCCGTGCTAGGGGTCACAAAGATAACAACCACAAATTGTGACAGGTTAAAATATACAATGTATTTATTCATAGCAATACAGTAACGCCACTAAATGTGGTAGGAGATGACCGGATTCCTACCATGCGGTAAAACATGAATAGGAATGTCCTCTGTTTGAGTCTTTGCAACCATGGTATTTATTATAGATGGTTGCTTCCATTAGTTCTTCAATAGGGGTGATTTGTACCCCATAACACCCCCTCCCGAGCTTTTCATTCCCCTGGAATGATCGTATAGCTCTTATTCCTGGGATTGATCTCTATGGGATCGATCCTTTTTCTTTTTCTGGAAGACCGGCGTTGTTCGACTGCTTGTGGTGTTACCAGGTCGAACGTGTCATATATATGGTCCATTACTTCTTGTTCAACAGGAGGTTGTCTGTCGTCATCAGTGACACGTTTCCGAATTTGGTTCAAATGCTTCTTATGAGTGAATTTTGGACCTTCGATTATGTAAACCATCCGCCCAATCCTCTGCTTGATCTTTCCTAGTTCCCACATCATACTATTATTTTTATGTACCTGGAAAAATACCTTTTCCCCAGGTAAATACATCTTTTTAGGAACTGTAGTATTCGGCGGTTTTACCTGTTTAGGCAAAAGTTTCTCGAAGACCGGCCTAATTTTCCTCGCAAACATTAACTCTGCCGGCGACATCTTTGATGGAGCGCTTTCATTTGGCGTAATTCGGTACACCTGTAAAAACTGTTGTAACACCTTTCCTGAGAGCGTTCCTTTAGCTTTTTTCACGGCTCTTTTTAGCGTGTCCACGAACCTCTCTGCCTGACCGTTCGATCGAGGATGATAGGTTGGCGTTGTTATGTGGTTGACCTGGAAATCCTCGCAGAAACTTTTAAAATCTGCTGACGTGAATTGCGTGCCATTGTCCGACACCAAACAATCGACCACACCAAACCTAGCATACAATTCGTGAAGAGCACTGATTGTAAAATCCGTCGTTGGACTCTTGCATCTAAATACGGCAGGCCATTTTGAAAAGCTATCAACAACTATTAAGTAATAGTTTCCCTCCAATGGACCTGCAAAGTCCACGTGTATCCTTGACCATGGATGGTCAGCTTTAGGCCACGGGCTAAATTGTATTGGGGGCGCTTTTGCAGCCAATGCGCATCCCTTACACGACTTTACCATGTCTTCAATATCAGTGTCCATGCTCTTCCAGTAAACGTAGGACCTCATGAGGCTCTTCATTCTAGTAGCCCCAGGGTGCCCCGTATGAAAATCCTTTAACTTTTTTTTCCTCAGCGTGGCTGGGATTACCACCCTTTCTCGGTACAACAGTACCTCATTGCACATAGAATAAACTTCCGCCGCCGATTCATCTTATTGCATTTTTTGTTTCGTTTCTTTGATGAAACTATCTTCTTCAGCCTCCCTTATTATATCTTTCAAAGTCACTGGTAATTCCTTGATCGTATTGCACAGTATTTGTGTATAGTCCTTTTCACTTTGTAGTGACGCTATTACTATGTCCTCCAGCGGTTCCCTTGATTTCGGGATTAATCGCGACAATCCGTCAGCGTGACCTAACTTCGCAGATGCAAGAAATTCCATACTGAAATCGTAATTTAGCAGGATGGTCGCCAATCTTTGCAGTCTGTTGGCTGAGTAAGTTGGTATCCCTTTTTTTTAACCGAAAATGGTTATAAGCGGCTTGTGATCAGTTTGTAATTTGAATTTTCGACCATGTAAAAAACGGTGGAATTTTGTAACTCCGAATATGATCCCCAGTGCTTCCTTCTCAATTTGGGTATAATTCTTCTCGGCTGGCAGTAAGGTTCTCGACGCATGGGCGATCGGTTTAGTGGACCCATCCGGCATTTTATGTAGAATGCATGCCCCTATTCCATAAGCACTTGCGTCGGTTGCGACAATAATCTCTTGTTCTGGATTGAAATGAATCAGAAATAAATCTGATGTTAGTACATCTTTTAACTGCTTAAATGCCGACTGGCACTCCGGCGTCCAGTTCCATTTTTTGTCCTTTTTTAATAGTTCATTCAAAGGCGCGCGCAATTTATGCATATTCTTAATAAAAGTTTGATAATAGTTAACGAGCCCTAAAAAACTTTGCAATGTAGTTACATTTTGAGGCTCTGGCATGTCTTTTATTGCTGTGGACCTATCCGGGTCGGGTTTTCTCCCGTCCTTATTTAAAATATGACCCAGGTATTTTATTTGTTCCAAAAAAAATTCACATTTTGCCTCCTTCAAAGTGAAGCCGTATTCTTGTATTCTGTCAAACACTTGAAATACATGATCTCTATGTTGTTCAACATTTTGACTACGTATGAGAATATCGTCCAGATAGCCTATTGAAAAATCCAAACCGCTTAGCAAAGTGTCAATTATCTATTGGAAAATAGCAGGTGCTACTTTTATCCCAAATGCTAATCTATTGAATTTAAAAAGACATATGTGTGTTGATATACACAAAAGTTTTGAACTATCGTCTTCTACTGGTATCTGTAGATACGCCTCGCTTAAGTCTATTTTGGAAAAAAATTTTCCGCCATTTAACTTAGCGAATACTTCCTCTGGGTTTGGTAACGGATAGTGGTGGTCCTTGAGCGATGCATTCAATCCGGTAGAGAAATCTACGCATACTCTGATTTCTTTTGATTTTTTTTATGTATACGGTGGGGGCTGCCCACTCACTATAGTTAATATGGGTCAAAATCCCTGTGTTAACTAGTCTTTCCAATTCTTCTTCAATTTTTTCTCTTGAAGCGAACGGTACGCTACGTGGTTTTTTGAATATTGGTTTTGCTTCATCCAGCAATTCGAATCTCGCTTTTATTTTCGTGCAGCATCCAAGTTTTTCAGAAAAAACACTTGGAAAAGATGTTTTTAGATCCTTTTTTAGTTTGTCGGCTTCGGCCGTTAAATTTTCGACTTTTTGACAAAAAATCACTCATTGGCGAGTCCCATAATTCAAATTCTTGGATCCAGTCAGATCCAAATAAATTTGATGTGTTCCTAAGAACGAATACTTTTATTTTTTTGTCTTTCTTTTTAGTGAAACATTAATAATTAATTCACCTTCAAAATGTATCTTTTCACCAGTTACCGATCTTGCGATTTTATTCGTCTTCATCATCGTGGGCTTACCTAATTTCTTCCACGTGTGAACATTTATAATCGATATATCCGACCCTGAATCGAGTTGCAGATTTACTTCTCTATTTCCGATTCTCACCGTAACATATTTCCTTATGTTCTGTTGGTGAAGGGTCCCTTTTTGCAGTTTTTATGTAGTTCTTTTTTCCTACTTTTGCTCTGCAATATGAGGCCTTGTGCCGTGCTCGTTTGCATAGGTCACACATTATTTTCTTATGGTACCAACATGCATTGTACCCATGAGGTCCTCCACATTTACCACAAGGGGTCCTAGGCTTTTGTCTATCCTGATAATTTTGTGAAGGGTTCTTTTTGCCTCTTAGTTGGTAATAGCTGGCGGGTGAGTGTCCTTTATTTTTGGAGCATATCTTTTTAATGTGAGCGATACCTGCTTCCTCTATGTTTCGGGAATCTTGTTTCACTGCCACGAACCGTTGACAATCTTCAGCCAGTTTCTGAAGAGTTAAATCAGGTTCTAATTCCAGTTTATTTAGAGCACGACGTCTTATATCGGCGTCTTTTGTGGCTATCAAACCTTGTGTGAATATTAGGCATCTAAAATTATCTGCCGTTAATGATGACAACTTGAAGTCGTCACAGTTTTTATTAACTATAGACGCAAAAGTCGTATAATCCTGATTTTCCTTATGTGTAATATTCCTACATTTCCATCTTTTATGGAAAAGGCTTGTCTTTGGACAGTATAACTCCATTAACAGTTTTACTGCCTCGTCAAACGACAATTCGTTGGTTTTTCTTGGCAAAATATAATCCACGAATTTGTTATGTTCGGATGCACCCAACTTCCGTAGTAATAAACGAACCTTCTTTTGATCCGTCCATGAACCACAATCAATCTTGAATAAGTCTTCAAATCTTCTGAAGTATGTTTAAAACGTTAGGTCTTCCTCAGGAGCATAGCGAAATGTATCAATGGCTGACCAGATCGCATTTTGCGAAAAAGCAGTACTGTTTTCCTGTCCGTTGTCCTTATTCATTAAAACTTGCGTTAACAAATCCATTTTTTTATCTGATTGGTTTTTATGCTCTAAATGTAATTTTTTCAATTCCAATATTTGTTCGTTCATTTCTTTCTTTTCTTCCGCGGCGTATTTCATCATTTCTTTATTTTCTCTTCCCTGTTTTTCCTCGAAGTATTTCATTAAACTTAACCGCTTCTCGTCATTTTGTTTCTGTACTATCAATTGTTCTTCTCGAAACCTTTTTTCAAGTTCTAATTGTTGATTTTGTTGAAGTTTTATAATTTTCAAAATCTGTTTTGAAAAATCCTCCATTTTTTTTTTTATGACTAAAAAGCGTTTTCAGAAACAAACCAATTCTTTTTCTATAGTACCAACTCTACAAAAAAAACTTTTACAATTTTTGTATCTGGTTATATTGACGAGTATTTCCTTAATTTATTTTTTCCTTGTGTGGCAATTTTCCACTAGGAAATAATTCAGCGTTTGTGTTTATACAGAAAAAAAAAGTTTGACCTTTTTTTTTTTTCTTCAATTTTCTTTTCGTAACGTGTAAGTATTTAGTTCAAATCTTTGTTGAACGTACTTTTTTTTTCTTTTACAAAGAATTAGTTTGTTTTTTTTTCTTGTGAAAAAAAAACGAGTTCATAGCATTTATTTAAATATTGGCCATAATTTCCGCTTTAAGTGCGTAACAGAATATCATATTTTCTCATTAACACAAAGTGTTATGCCGTACCTGCTTGTCGAAAGTGTTTTTTTTTCTACGTGCCAGTCAGTCAGAGAAAAATTTATTTTAATCGGAAAAATCCGACGTAACTTTTTAATTTTGTTTTTCAATGCTAATGCCTTTTTAAGACAATCTTTTTAGAACGAACAATTTTTTTTTTGTACTTACTGAAACTTTGAGTCATTTTTTTTTTCAGTTGTCGTAAATCCACGCCATTTATGAGTTCCGTTTTAACTCGTAGTTTAGGCTTCTTATGGCTTTTTTTTCCCCAACAGCAAGATAAGACTTTTTTGACGACGTCTTTTGTTGTTTGACGTTTTTTTTTTCAAGTAAATCCTTGCCCGAATCTTCGTTATTCAGTTTTTTGTCGAATGATCCCGTAACTTTCTTGAGTAATCCTGGTAGCCAGTATTCGTGACTGGTATAAAATCAAAATCCTCACGTATGTTCTTTACTAAATTTCTCGTCGCCAGTGTTGTAGACCCGTGCTAGGGGTCACAAAGATAACAACCACAAATTGTGACAGGTTAAAATATACAATGTATTTATTCATAGCAATACAGTAACGCCACTAAATGTGGTAGGAGATGACCGGATTCCTACCATGCGGTAAAACATGAATAGGAATGTCCTCGATATTTAACACCTACCCACTATAGGAGTATGTGACACAAGGTCGGAAAGTGGGATTTGAAAAGCCAGCGCCCGAGAACGTGAGCGCTTTAGCCATTAAAAATTGCCTGGACAGCCCCGTCGGCATTCCCCGGTAGGGGCGCCTCAGGCAGTAAGCTATCAACTTACTCCTCCCCAAAGAGGAGAGGCAAAGCCTGGGAGGGTAGACCTCCTAGAACTGCACAGGACAGACCCATAGACCGGCAGAATCATGCCCCGAAGGCCAAGACAACACCGGTCTATAGGGTGTAGTATCCATCGGAACAGATACCACACGTGGACACTCACATGATAGGAGTGTGCTCTGTTTGTGTCTTTGCAACCATGGTATTTATTATAGATGGTTGCTTCCATTAGTTCTTCAATAGGGGTGATTTGCACCCCACAACAATATTGTATTATTTTTATAACTGATATATGTTTTATATTTTTATATTTTTATATTTTTATATTTTTATAGTTGATATATAGTTTATATTTTTATATTGTTATATTTTTATAACTGATATATATTTTATATTTTTATATTTTTATATTTTTATAGCTGATATATATTTTATATTTTTATATTTTTATATTTTTATAGCTGATATATATTTTATATTTTTATATTTTTATATTTTTATAGCTGATATATATTTTATATTTTTATATTTTTATATTTTTACATTTTTATAGCTTATCTATATATAATATTTTTATATTTTTATATTTTTATATTTTTATAGCTGATATATATTTTATATTTTTATATTTTTATATTTTTATAACTGATACAGAGTTTATATTTTTATATTTTATATTTTTATATTTTTATATTTTTACATTTTTATAGCTTATCTATATATAATATTTTTATATTTTTATATTTGTATGTTTTTACAGCTGATACAGAGTTTATATTTTTATATTTTTATATTTTTATAGCTAATATATGTTTTATATTTTTATATTTTTATATTTTTATGTTTTTATGTTTTTATAGCTGATACAGAGTTTATATTTATATATTTTTATTTTTATAGCTAATATATGTTTTATATTTTTATATTTTTATATTTTTATATTTTTATAGCTAATATATGTTTTATATTTTTATATTTTTATATTTTTATGTTTTTATAGCTAATATATGTTTTATATTTTTATATTTTTATATTTTTATGTTTTTATAGCTAATATATGTTTTATATTTTTATATTTTTATATTTTTATGTTTTTATAGCTAATATATGTTTTATATTTTTATATTTTTATATTTTTATGTTTTTATAGCTAATATATGTTTTATATTTTTATATTTTTATATTTGTATGTTTTTATAGCTGATACAGAGTTTATATTTTTATATTTTTATAGCTAATATATGTTTTATATTTTTATATTTTTATATTTTTATATTTTTATAGCTAATATATGTTTTATATTTTTATATTTTTATATTTTTATGTTTTTATAGCTAATATATGTTTTATATTTTTATATTTTTATATTTTTATGTTTTTATAGCTAATATATGTTTTATATTTTTATATTTTGATATTTTTATGTTTTTATAGCTAATATATGTTTTATATTTTTATATTTTTATATTTTTATGTTTTTATAGCTAATATATGTTTTATATTTTTATATTTTTATATTTTTATGTTTTTATAGCTAATATATGTTTTATATTTTTATATTTTTATATTTTTATGTTTTTATAGCTAATATATGTTTTATATTTTTATATTTTTATATTTGTATGTTTTTATAGCTGATACAGAGTTTATATTTTTATATTTTAATATTTTTACAGCTAATATATGTTTTCTATTTTTCTATTTTTTATGTTTTTATAGCTGATATAGAGTTTATATTTTTATATTTTTATATTTTTATGTTTTATAGCTGATATATATTTTATATTTTTATATTTCTATATTTTTATGTTTTTATATTTTTATATATTTTTTATTTTTATATTTTAATGTTTTTATAGCTGATATATATTTTATAGTTTTATATTTTTATATTTTTATGTTTTTATATTTTGATATATATTTTATTTTTATATTTTTATATTTTAATGTTTTTATAGCTGATATATATTTTATAGTTTTATATTTTTATATTTTTATGTTTTTATATTTTTATATATTTTATATTTGTATATTTTTATATTTTTATGTTTTTATAGCTGATATATATTTTATAGTTTTGTATTTTTATATTTTTATAGCTGATATATATTTTATATTTTATATTTCTATGTTTTATATTTTTAAAGCTATTAATAATATTGTGAATATTTTCTAAAACCTTATTATTATTATTAATATTATTAATATTATTATTAATATTATTATCCTTACTATTATTATTATTATTATTATCATTATTATAATAATTATTATTATTATTATTATTTTGTTTATTATAAATATTATTAATATTATTATAATTATTATTGTAAATACTATTAATATTATTATCTTTATTATTATTATTATAATTGTTATGATTATTATTATTATTATTAATATTATTATTATAATAATATTATTACCATTATTAATGTTATTATAATTAAAATTATTATTATTAATATTATTAATTATTATTATTTATATTATTATTTATTATTATTAATTATATTATTATTATAAATATTATCATTATTATGATTAATATTATAAGGATTATTCTTAATATTATAGTTATTACTATTAACATAATTGTTATTATTATTATTATTATTATTATTATTAATATTATTATTATTATCATTAATAATGTTATTATTATTACTATTATTATTATTAATATTATTATTTTATCATTATTACTAATATAATTATTTTTATTATTTATTATTACTTTTATTATTATTATTTATTAAATATCATTAGTATTATCATTATTATTAACACTATTATTATTAATATATTTATCATAATTAATATCATTATTATTATTAATATTAATATTATAATTATTATCATTGTTATTATTATTATTATTATTATTATTTTTAATATTATTATTATCATCATTATTATTAATATTATTATTTTTATTATTTGATTATTATTATTATTATTATTATTTATTATTAATAATAATATTATTATTATCATTATTATTAATATCATGATTATTATCATAATTATTATTATTTTTATTATAATTATCATTATTATTATTATTATTATTATTATTATTATTATTATTATTATTATCATTATTATTATTCATATTATTATGATTATTATTGATATCATTACTATCAAAATTATCATCAGTATCATTATTAATAGTATAATTATAAATATCATCATCATCATTATTATTAATATTATCATTATTAATATTATCTTTACAATTATCATTATCATTATTATTATTTATGTTAGTATTATAATTATTATTAATATCATTATTATCATTATTATCATAATTTGTATTATTATGAATTATATTATTATTAATATTATTATGATCATTATATTATAATTATTTCAATTATTAATAATATTATTATTATCATCATTATTAATATCATCATTATTATCATTTTTATTAATATCATTATTATATTATTATTACTATCAATATTGTAATCATTCATCAATATTATTAATATCATTATTATTATGCTTATTATTATTATTAATATTATTATCATCATTATTAGTATCATTAAAATTATTAATATTATTATTATTATTATCATGTAATATTATTATTATCAATATAATTATCATTATTATTTATTATTATTATTAATATCATTATTATCATTAGTAGTATCATTAAAATTATTAATATTATTATTATTATTATTATTATCATGTATTATTATCATTATCAATATAATTATCATTATTATTTATTATTA